>JAHUUD020000021.1:0-25000 GCA_020010945.3 Muscidifurax raptorellus | reverse complement strand
TTGGCAATGAGTAGGGGAGATGAGGTGGTTGGAGAGGTGGTTGGGCAGGTTAAGGAGATGAATGATAGTGTTGGTTTGTCTGAGGGTGACGAGGAATATGTGTGTTGAGGGTATGGATAAGGAGGCATGCCGATTGTGAGAGGTTGTCACTAGTATGTGTGATGAGACTGTTTCGAAGTTGAAACAGAGGTAGGTGTGATAAAGGAGAGGGTTATATGTGATTTAGAAGCTGAGACAGGTGAATTAGAGGGGCGAGTTTGAGGAAGCATATTTAGAAGAAAGTAGTTTCAGACACTTCTTGCCATCAGAGAAATAAAGCTTGACTGTGTGAAGTACCCCCGGTGCAAAGTTACTTCCAGGTAGTGCATCAGCCAAGCCGCAGAGCGATACCCGGACGATACCACGGATTTTCACTTTGCCCGGGGGATAGGGTCATTGACGGACCGCAGCTGGTTTCTCCGGAAACAAGCAGGAGGCCTGTGCGTGTGTGTGTGTGTGTGTGTTATCTTGGGAAAGAGTGGGGGGACCTGCAAGTTTTGTGGAGTCAGACGCTACTTGCCATCAGAGAAATACAGCTTGACCGTGTGAAGTACCCCCTGTGCAAAGTTACTTCCAGGTAGTGCATCAGCAAAGCCGCAGAGCGGGACCCGGCCGATACCCCCGATTTTCACTTTGCCTGGGGGCTAGCGTCGTTGACGGACCGCAGCTGTTCTCCCCGGAAACAAGCAGGAGGTCTGTGCGTGTGTGTGTGTTTTCTTGGGAAAGAGTGGGGGGACCAGCTAGTTTTGTGGAGTCAGACGCTACTTGCCATCAGAGAAATACAGCTTGACCGTGTGAAGTATCCTCGGTGCAAAGTTACTTCCAGGTAGTGCATCAGCAGAGCCGCAGAGCGGGACCCGGCCGATACCCCCGATTTTCACTTTGCCTGGGGGCTAGCCTCATTGACGGACCGCAGCTGTTCTCCCCGGAAACAAGCAGGAGGTCTGTGTGTGTGTGTGTGTGTTTTCTTGGGAAAGTGTGGGGGGACCAGCTAGTTTTGTGGAGTCAGACGCTACTTGCCATCAGAGAAATACAGCTTGACCGTGTGAAGTACCCACGGTGCAAAGTTATTTCCAGGTAGTGCATCAGCAAAGCCGCAGAGAGGGACCCGGCCGATACCCCGGATTTTCACTTTGACCGGGGGATAGGGTCATTGACGGACCGCAGCTGGTTTCTCCGGAAACAAGCAGGAGGTCTGTGTGTGTGTGTGTGTTTTCTTGGGAAAGTGTGGGGAGACCAGCAAGTTTTGTGGAGTCAGACGCTACTTGCCATCAGATAAATACAGCTTGACCGTGTGAAGTACCCTCGGTGCAAAGTTACTTCCAGGTAGTGCATCAGCAAAGCCGCGGAGCGGGACCCGGCCGATACCCCGGATTTTCACTTTGCCTGGGGGCTAGCGTCATTGACGGACCGCAGCTGTTCTCTCCGGAAACAAGCAGGAGGTCCCGGCGTGTGCGTGTGTGTGTGTTTTCTTGGGAAAGAGTGGGGGGACCAGCAAATTTTGTGGAGTCAGCCGCTACTTGCCATCAGAGAAATACAGCTTGACCATGTGAAGTACCCCCGGTGCAAAGTTACTTCCAGGTAGTGCATCAGCAAAGCCGCAGAGCGGGACCCGGCCGATACCCCGGATTTTCACTTTGCCCGGGGACTAGCGTCATTGACAAACCGCAGCTGTTTTCTTTGGAAACAAGCAGGAGGTCTGTGTGTGTGTGTGTGTTTTCTTGGGAAAGTGTGGGGGGACATGCAAGTTTTGTGGAGTCAGACGCTACTTGCCATCAGAGAAATACAGCTTGACCGTGTAAAGTACCCTCGGTGCAAAGTTAGTTCCAGGTAGTGCATCAGCAAAGCCGCAGAGCGGGACCCGGCCGATACCCCGGATTTTCACTTTGCCCGGGGGCTAGCGTCATTGACGGACCGCAGCTGTTCTCTTCAAAAACAAGCAGGAGGTCTGTGCGTGTGCGTGTGTGTGTGTTTTCTTGGGAAAGAATGGGGGGACCAGCAAGTTTTGTGGAGTCAGACGCTACTTGCCATCAGAGAAATACAGCTTGACCGTGTGAAGTACCCTTGGTGCAAAGTTACTTCCAGGTAGTGCATCAGCAAAGCCGCAGAGCGGGACCCGGCCGATACCCCGGATTTTCACTTTGCCCGGGGGCTAGCTTCATTGACGGACCGCAGCTGTTTTCTCCGGAAACAAGCAGGAGGCATGTGCGTGTGTGTGTGTGTGTTTTCTTGGGCAAGAGTGGGGGGACCAGCAAGTTTTGTGGAGTCAGACGCTACTTGCCATCAGAGAAATACAGCTTGACCGTGTGAAGTACCCTCGGTGCAAAGTTACTTCCAGGTAGTGCATCAGCAAAGCCGCAGAGCGGGACCCGGCCGATACCCCGGATTTTCACTTTGCCCGGGTGCTAGCGTCATTGACGGACCGCAGCTGTTTTCTTTGGAAACAAGCAGGAGGTATGTGTGTGTGTGTGTGTTTTCTTGGGAAAGTGTGGGGGGACCTGCAAGTTTTGTGGAGTCAGACGCTACTTGCCATCAGAGAAATACAGCTTGACCGTGTGAAGTACCCACGGTGCAAAGTTACTTCCAGGTAGTGCATCAGCAAATCCGCAGAGCGGGACCCGGCCGATACCCCGTATTTTCACTTTGCCCGAGGGCTAGCGTCATTGGCGGACCGCAGCTGTTTTCTCCGGAAACAAGCAGGAGGTCTGAGTGTGTGTGTGTGTGTGTTTTATTGGGAAAGTGTGGGGGGACCAGCAAGTTTTGTGGCGTCAGACGCTACTTGCCATCAGAGAAATACAGCTTGACCGTGTGAAGTACCCTCGGTGCAAAGTTACTTCCAGGTAGTGCATCAGCAAAGCCGCAGAGCGGGACCTAGCGTCATTGAGGGACCGCAGCTGTTTTCTCCGGAAACAAGCAGGAGGCCTGTGCGTGTGTGTGTGTGTGTTTTCTTGGGCAAGAGAGGGGGGACCAGCAAGTTTTGTGGAGTCAGACGCTACTTGCCATCAGAGAAATACAGCTTGGCCGCGTGAAGTACCCTCGGTGCAAAGTTACTTCCAGGTAGTGCATCAGCAAAGCCGCAGAGCGGGACCCGGCCGATACCCCGGATTTTCACTTTGCCCGGGAGCTAACGTCATTGACGGACCGCAGCTGTTTTCTCCGGAAACAAGCAGGAGGCCTGTGCGTGTGTGTGTGTGTTTTCTCGGGAAAGAGTGGGGGGACCTGCAAGTTTTGTGGAGTCAGACGCTACTTGCCATCAGAGAAATACAGCTTGACCGTGTGAAGTACCCTCGGTGCAAAGTTACTTCCAGGTAGTGCATCAGCAAAGCCGCGGAGCGTGACCCGGCCGATACCCCGGATTTTCACTTTGCCTGGGGGCTAGCGTCATTGACGGACCGCAGCTGTTCTCTCCGGAAACAAGCAGGAGGTCCCGGCGTGTGCGTGTGTGTGTGTTTTCTTGGGAAAGAGTGGGGGGACCAGCAAATTTTGTGGAGTCAGCCGCTACTTGCCATCAGAGAAATACAGCTTGACCATGTGAAGTACCCCCGGTGCAAAGTTACTTCCAGGTAGTGCATCAGCAAAGCCGCAGAGCGGGACCCGGCCGATACCCCGGATTTTCACTTTGCCCGGGGACTAGCGTCATTGACAAACCGCAGCTGTTTTCTTTGGAAACAAGCAGGAGGTCTGTGTGTGTGTGTGTGTTTTCTTGGGAAAGTGTGGGGGGACCTGCAAGTTTTGTGGAGTCAGACGCTACTTGCCATCAGAGAAATACAGCTTGACCGTGTAAAGTACCCTCGGTGCAAAGTTAGTTCCAGGTAGTGCATCAGCAAAGCCGCAGAGCGGGACCCGGCCGATACCCCGGATTTTCACTTTGCCCGGGGGCTAGCGTCATTGACGGACCGCAGCTGTTCTCTTCAAAAACAAGCAGGAGGTCTGTGCGTGTGCGTGTGTGTGTGTTTTCTTGGGAAAGAATGGGGGGACCAGCAAGTTTTGTGGAGTCAGACGCTACTTGCCATCAGAGAAATACAGCTTGACCGTGTGAAGTACCCTTGGTGCAAAGTTACTTCCAGGTAGTGCATCAGCAAAGCCGCAGAGCGGGACCCGGCCGATACCCCGGATTTTCACTTTGCCCGGGGGCTAGCTTCATTGACGGACCGCAGCTGTTTTCTCCGGAAACAAGCAGGAGGCATGTGCGTGTGTGTGTGTGTGTTTTCTTGGGCAAGAGTGGGGGGACCAGCAAGTTTTGTGGAGTCAGACGCTACTTGCCATCAGAGAAATACAGCTTGACCGTGTGAAGTACCCTCGGTGCAAAGTTACTTCCAGGTAGTGCATCAGCAAAGCCGCAGAGCGGGACCCGGCCGATACCCCGGATTTTCACTTTGCCCGGGTGCTAGCGTCATTGACGGACCGCAGCTGTTTTCTTTGGAAACAAGCAGGAGGTATGTGTGTGTGTGTGTGTTTTCTTGGGAAAGTGTGGGGGGACCTGCAAGTTTTGTGGAGTCAGACGCTACTTGCCATCAGAGAAATACAGCTTGACCGTGTGAAGTACCCACGGTGCAAAGTTACTTCCAGGTAGTGCATCAGCAAATCCGCAGAGCGGGACCCGGCCGATACCCCGTATTTTCACTTTGCCCGAGGGCTAGCGTCATTGGCGGACCGCAGCTGTTTTCTCCGGAAACAAGCAGGAGGTCTGAGTGTGTGTGTGTGTGTGTTTTATTGGGAAAGTGTGGGGGGACCAGCAAGTTTTGTGGCGTCAGACGCTACTTGCCATCAGAGAAATACAGCTTGACCGTGTGAAGTACCCTCGGTGCAAAGTTACTTCCAGGTAGTGCATCAGCAAAGCCGCAGAGCGGGACCTAGCGTCATTGAGGGACCGCAGCTGTTTTCTCCGGAAACAAGCAGGAGGCCTGTGCGTGTGTGTGTGTGTGTTTTCTTGGGCAAGAGAGGGGGGACCAGCAAGTTTTGTGGAGTCAGACGCTACTTGCCATCAGAGAAATACAGCTTGGCCGCGTGAAGTACCCTCGGTGCAAAGTTACTTCCAGGTAGTGCATCAGCAAAGCCGCAGAGCGGGACCCGGCCGATACCCCGGATTTTCACTTTGCCCGGGAGCTAACGTCATTGACGGACCGCAGCTGTTTTCTCCGGAAACAAGCAGGAGGCCTGTGCGTGTGTGTGTGTGTTTTCTCGGGAAAGAGTGGGGGGACCTGCAAGTTTTGTGGAGTCAGACGCTACTTGCCATCAGAGAAATACAGCTTGACCGTGTGAAGTACCCTCGGTGCAAAGTTACTTCCAGGTAGTGCATCAGCAAAGCCGCGGAGCGGGACCCGGCCGATACCCCGGATTTTCACTTTGCCTGGGGGCTAGCGTCATTGACGGACCGCAGCTGTTCTCTCCGGAAACAAGCAGGAGGTCCCGGCGTGTGCGTGTGTGTGTGTTTTCTTGGGAAAGAGTGGGGGGACCAGCAAATTTTGTGGAGTCAGCCGCTACTTGCCATCAGAGAAATACAGCTTGACCATGTGAAGTACCCCCGGTGCAAAGTTACTTCCAGGTAGTGCATCAGCAAAGCCGCAGAGCGGGACCCGGCCGATACCCCGGATTTTCACTTTGCCCGGGGACTAGCGTCATTGACAAACCGCAGCTGTTTTCTTTGGAAACAAGCAGGAGGTCTGTGTGTGTGTGTGTGTTTTCTTGGGAAAGTGTGGGGGGACCTGCAAGTTTTGTGGAGTCAGACGCTACTTGCCATCAGAGAAATACAGCTTGACCGTGTAAAGTACCCTCGGTGCAAAGTTAGTTCCAGGTAGTGCATCAGCAAAGCCGCAGAGCGGGACCCGGCCGATACCCCGGATTTTCACTTTGCCCGGGGGCTAGCGTCATTGACGGACCGCAGCTGTTCTCTTCAAAAACAAGCAGGAGGTCTGTGCGTGTGCGTGTGTGTGTGTTTTCTTGGGAAAGAATGGGGGGACCAGCAAGTTTTGTGGAGTCAGACGCTACTTGCCATCAGAGAAATACAGCTTGACCGTGTGAAGTACCCTTGGTGCAAAGTTACTTCCAGGTAGTGCATCAGCAAAGCCGCAGAGCGGGACCCGGCCGATACCCCGGATTTTCACTTTGCCCGGGGGCTAGCTTCATTGACGGACCGCAGCTGTTTTCTCCGGAAACAAGCAGGAGGCATGTGCGTGTGTGTGTGTGTGTTTTCTTGGGCAAGAGTGGGGGGACCAGCAAGTTTTGTGGAGTCAGACGCTACTTGCCATCAGAGAAATACAGCTTGACCGTGTAAAGTACCCACGGTGCAAAGTTACTTCCAGGTAGTGCATCAGCAAATCCGCAGAGCGGGACCCGGCCGATACCCCGTATTTTCACTTTGCCCGAGGGCTAGCGTCATTGGCGGACCGCAGCTGTTTTCTCCGGAAACAAGCAGGAGGTCTGAGTGTGTGTGTGTGTGTGTTTTATAGGGAAAGTGTGGGGGGACCAGCAAGTTTTGTGGCGTCAGACGCTACTTGCCATCAGAGAAATACAGCTTGACCGTGTGAAGTACCCTCGGTGCAAAGTTACTTCCAGGTAGTGCATCAGCAAAGCCGCAGAGCGGGACCTAGCGTCATTGAGGGACCGCAGCTGTTTTCTCCGGAAACAAGCAGGAGGCCTGTGCGTGTGTGTGTGTGTGTTTTCTTGGGCAAGAGTGGGGGGACCAGCAAGTTTTGTGGAGTCAGACGCTACTTGCCATCAGAGAAATACAGCTTGGCCGTGTGAAGTACCCTCGGTGCAAAGTTACTTCCAGGTAGTGCATCAGCAAAGCCGCAGAGCGGGACCCGGCCGATACCCCGTATTTTCACTTTGCCCGAGGGCTAGCGTCATTGGCGGACCGCAGCTGTTTTCTCCGGAAACAAGCAGGAGGTCTGAGTGTGTGTGTGTGTGTGTTTTATTGGGAAAGTGTGGGGGGACCAGCAAGTTTTGTGGCGTCAGACGCTACTTGCCATCAGAGAAATACAGCTTGACCGTGTGAAGTACCCTCGGTGCAAAGTTACTTCCAGGTAGTGCATCAGCAAAGCCGCAGAGCGGGACCTAGCGTCATTGAGGGACCGCAGCTGTTTTCTCCGGAAACAAGCAGGAGGCCTGTGCGTGTGTGTGTGTGTGTTTTCTTGGGCAAGAGAGGGGGGACCAGCAAGTTTTGTGGAGTCAGACGCTACTTGCCATCAGAGAAATACAGCTTGGCCGCGTGAAGTACCCTCGGTGCAAAGTTACTTCCAGGTAGTGCATCAGCAAAGCCGCAGAGCGGGACCCGGCCGATACCCCGGATTTTCACTTTGCCCGCGAGCTAACGTCATTGACGGACCGCAGCTGTTTTCTCCGGAAACAAGCAGGAGGCCTGTGCGTGTGTGTGTGTGTTTTCTCGGGAAAGAGTGGGGGGACCTGCAAGTTTTGTGGAGTCAGACGCTACTTGCCATCAGAGAAATACAGCTTGACCGTGTGAAGTACCCTCGGTGCAAAGTTACTTCCAGGTAGTGCATCAGCAAAGCCGCGGAGCGGGACCCGGCCGATACCCCGGATTTTCACTTTGCCTGGGGGCTAGCGTCATTGACGGACCGCAGCTGTTCTCTCCGGAAACAAGCAGGAGGTCCCGGCGTGTGCGTGTGTGTGTGTTTTCTTGGGAAAGAGTGGGGGGACCAGCAAATTTTGTGGAGTCAGCCGCTACTTGCCATCAGAGAAATACAGCTTGACCATGTGAAGTACCCCCGGTGCAAAGTTACTTCCAGGTAGTGCATCAGCAAAGCCGCAGAGCGGGACCCGGCCGATACCCCGGATTTTCACTTTGCCCGGGGACTAGCGTCATTGACAAACCGCAGCTGTTTTCTTTGGAAACAAGCAGGAGGTCTGTGTGTGTGTGTGTGTTTTCTTGGGAAAGTGTGGGGGGACCTGCAAGTTTTGTGGAGTCAGACGCTACTTGCCATCAGAGAAATACAGCTTGACCGTGTAAAGTACCCTCGGTGCAAAGTTAGTTCCAGGTAGTGCATCAGCAAAGCCGCAGAGCGGGACCCGGCCGATACCCCGGATTTTCACTTTGCCCGGGGGCTAGCGTCATTGACGGACCGCAGCTGTTCTCTTCAAAAACAAGCAGGAGGTCTGTGCGTGTGCGTGTGTGTGTGTTTTCTTGGGAAAGAATGGGGGGACCAGCAAGTTTTGTGGAGTCAGACGCTACTTGCCATCAGAGAAATACAGCTTGACCGTGTGAAGTACCCTTGGTGCAAAGTTACTTCCAGGTAGTGCATCAGCAAAGCCGCAGAGCGGGACCCGGCCGATACCCCGGATTTTCACTTTGCCCGGGGGCTAGCTTCATTGACGGACCGCAGCTGTTTTCTCCGGAAACAAGCAGGAGGCATGTGCGTGTGTGTGTGTGTGTTTTCTTGGGCAAGAGTGGGGGGACCAGCAAGTTTTGTGGAGTCAGACGCTACTTGCCATCAGAGAAATACAGCTTGACCGTGTAAAGTACCCACGGTGCAAAGTTACTTCCAGGTAGTGCATCAGCAAATCCGCAGAGCGGGACCCGGCCGATACCCCGTATTTTCACTTTGCCCGAGGGCTAGCGTCATTGGCGGACCGCAGCTGTTTTCTCCGGAAACAAGCAGGAGGTCTGAGTGTGTGTGTGTCTGTTTTATTGGGAAAGTGTGGGGGGACCAGCAAGTTTTGTGGCGTCAGATGCTACTTGCCATCAGAGAAATACAGCTTGACCGTGTGAAGTACCCTCGGTGCAAAGTTACTTCCAGGTAGTGCATCAGCAAAGCCGCGGAGCGGGACCCGGCCGATACCCCGGATTTTCACTTTGCCTGGGGGCTAGCGTCATTGACGGACCGCAGCTGTTCTCTCCGGAAACAAGCAGGAGGTCCCGGCGTGTGCGTGTGTGTGTGTTTTCTTGGGAAAGAGTGGGGGGACCAGCAAATTTTGTGGAGTCAGCCGCTACTTGCCATCAGAGAAATACAGCTTGACCATGTGAAGTACCCCCGGTGCAAAGTTACTTCCAGGTAGTGCATCAGCAAAGCCGCAGAGCGGGACCCGGCCGATACCCCGGATTTTCACTTTGCCCGGGGACTAGCGTCATTGACAAACCGCAGCTGTTTTCTTTGGAAACAAGCAGGAGGTCTGTGTGTGTGTGTGTGTTTTCTTGGGAAAGTGTGGGGGGACCTGCAAGTTTTGTGGAGTCAGACGCTACTTGCCATCAGAGAAATACAGCTTGACCGTGTAAAGTACCCTCGGTGCAAAGTTAGTTCCAGGTAGTGCATCAGCAAAGCCGCAGAGCGGGACCCGGCCGATACCCCGGATTTTCACTTTGCCCGGGGGCTAGCGTCATTGACGGACCGCAGCTGTTCTCTTCAAAAACAAGCAGGAGGTCTTTGCGTGTGCGTGTGTGTGTGTTTTCTTGGGAAAGAATGGGGGGACCAGCAAGTTTTGTGGAGTCAGACGCTACTTGCCATCAGAGAAATACAGCTTGACCGTGTGAAGTACCCTTGGTGCAAAGTTACTTCCAGGTAGTGCATCAGCAAAGCCGCAGAGCGGGACCCGGCCGATACCCCGGATTTTCACTTTGCCCGGGGGCTAGCTTCATTGACGGACCGCAGCTGTTCTCTTCAAAAACAAGCAGGAGGTCTTTGCGTGTGCGTGTGTGTGTGTTTTCTTGGGAAAGAATGGGGGGACCAGCAAGTTTTGTGGAGTCAGACGCTACTTGCCATCAGAGAAATACAGCTTGACCGTGTGAAGTACCCTCGGTGCAAAGTTACTTCCAGGTAGTGCATCAGCAAAGCCGCAGAGCGGGACCCGGCCGATACCCCGGATTTTCACTTTGCCCGGGTGCTAGCGTCATTGACGGACCGCAGCTGTTTTCTTTGGAAACAAGCAGGAGGTATGTGTGTGTGTGTGTGTTTTCTTGGGAAAGTGTGGGGGGACCTGCAAGTTTTGTGGAGTCAGACGCTACTTGCCATCAGAGAAATACAGCTTGACCGTGTGAAGTACCCACGGTGCAAAGTTACTTCCAGGTAGTGCATCAGCAAATCCGCAGAGCGGGACCCGGCCGATACCCCGTATTTTCACTTTGCCCGAGGGCTAGCGTTATTGGCGGACCGCAGCTGTTTTCTCCGGAAACAAGCAGGAGGTCTGAGTGTGTGTGTGTGTGTGTTTTATTGGGAAAGTGTGGGGGGACCAGCAAGTTTTGTGGCGTCAGACGCTACTTGCCATCAGAGAAATACAGCTTGACCGTGTGAAGTACCCTCGGTGCAAAGTTACTTCCAGGTAGTGCATCAGCAAAGCCGCAGAGCGGGACCTAGCGTCATTGAGGGACCGCAGCTGTTTTCTCCGGAAACAAGCAGGAGGCCTGTGCGTGTGTGTGTGTGTGTTTTCTTGGGCAAGAGTGGGGGGACCAGCAAGTTTTGTGGAGTCAGACGCTACTTGCCATCAGAGAAATACAGCTTGGCCGTGTGAAGTACCCTCGGTGCAAAGTTACTTCCAGGTAGTGCATCAGCAAAGCCGCAGAGTGGGACCCGGCCGATACCCCGGATTTTCACTTTGCCCGGGAGCTAACGTCATTGACGGACCGCAGCTGTTTTCTCCGGAAATAAGCAGGAGGCCTGTGCGTGTGTGTGTGTGTTTTCTCGGGAAAGAGTGGGGGGACCTGCAAGTTTTGTGGAGTCAGACGCTACTTGCCATCAGAGAAATACAGCTTGACCGTGTGAAGTACCCACGGCGCAAAGTTACTTCCAGGTAGTGCATCAGCAAAGCCGCAGAGCGGGACCCGGCCGATACCCCGTATTTTCACTTTGCCCGGGGGCTAGCGTCATTGGCGGACCGCAGCTGTTTTCTCCGGAAACAAGCAGGAGGTCTGAGTTTGTGTGTGTGTGTTTTATTGGGAAAGTGTGGGGGGACCAGCAAGTTTTGTGGCGTCAGATGCTACTTGCCATCAGAGAAATACAGCTTGACCGTGTGAAGTACCCTCGGTGCAAAGTTACTTCCAGGTAGTGCATCAGCAAAGCCGCAGAGCGGGACCTAGCGTCATTGACGGACCGCAGCTGTTTTCTCCGGAAACAAGCAGGAGGCCTGTGCGTGTGTGTGTGTGTTTTCTTGGGAAAGAGTGAGGGGACCTGCAAGTTTTGTGGAGTCAGACGTTACTTGCCATCAGAGAAATACAGCTTGACCGTGTGAAGTACCCTCGGTGCAAAGTTACTTCCAGGTAGTGCATCAGCAAACCCGCAGAGCGGGACCCGGCCGATACCCCGGATTTTCACTTTGCCCTGGGGCTAGCGTCATTGACGGACCGCAGCTGTTTTCTCCGGAAACAAGCAGGAGGCCTGTGCGTGTGTGTGTGTGTTTTCTCGGGAAAGAGTGGGGGGACCTGCAAGTTTTGTGGAGTCAGACGCTACTTGCCATCAGAGAAATACAGCTTGACCGTGTGAAGTACCCACGGTGCAAAGTTACTTCCAGGTAGTGCATCAGCAAAGCCGCAGAGCGGGACCCGGCCGATACCCAGTATTTTCACTTTGCCCGGGGGCTAGCGTCATTGGCGGACCGCAGCTGTTTTCTCCGGAAACAAGCAGGAGGTCTGAGTGTGTGTGTGTGTGTTTTATTGGGAAAGTGTGGGGGGACCAGCAAGTTTTGTGGCGTCAGATGCTACTTGCCATCAGAGAAATACAGCTTGACCGTGTGAAGTACCCTCGGTGCAAAGTTACTTCCAGGTAGTGCATCAGCAAAGCCGCGGAGCGGGACCCGGCCGATACCCCGGATTTTCACTTTGCCTGGGGGCTAGCGTCATTGACGGACCGCAGCTGTTCTCTCCGGAAACAAGCAGGAGGTCCCGGCGTGTGCGTGTGTGTGTGTTTTCTTGGGAAAGAGTGGGGGGACCAGCAAATTTTGTGGAGTCAGCCGCTACTTGCCATCAGAGAAATACAGCTTGACCATGTGAAGTACCCCCGGTGCAAAGTTACTTCCAGGTAGTGCATCAGCAAAGCCGCAGAGCGGGACCCGGCCGATACCCCGGATTTTCACTTTGCCCGGGGACTAGCGTCATTGACAAACCGCAGCTGTTTTCTTTGGAAACAAGCAGGAGATCTGTGTGTGTGTGTGTGTTTTCTTGGGAAAGTGTGGGGGGACCTGCAAGTTTTGTGGAGTCAGACGCTACTTGCCATCAGAGAAATACAGCTTGACCGTGTAAAGTACCCTCGGTGCAAAGTTAGTTCCAGGTAGTGCATCAGCAAAGCCGCAGAGCGGGACCCGGCCGATACCCCGGATTTTCACTTTGCCCGGGGGCTAGCGTCATTGACGGACCGCAGCTGTTCTCTTCAAAAACAAGCAGGAGGTCTTTGCGTGTGCGTGTGTGTGTGTTTTCTTGGGAAAGAATGGGGGGACCAGCAAGTTTTGTGGAGTCAGACGCTACTTGCCATCAGAGAAATACAGCTTGACCGTGTGAAGTACCCTTGGTGCAAAGTTACTTCCAGGTAGTGCATCAGCAAAGCCGCAGAGCGGGACCCGGCCGATACCCCGGATTTTCACTTTGCCCGGGGGCTAGCTTCATTGACGGACCGCAGCTGTTTTCTCCGGAAACAAGCAGGAGGCATGTGCGTGTGTGTGTGTGTGTTTTCTTGGGCAAGAGTGGGGGGACCAGCAAGTTTTGTGGAGTCAGACGCTACTTGCCATCAGAGAAATACAGCTTGACCGTGTGAAGTACCCTCGGTGCAAAGTTACTTCCAGGTAGTGCATCAGCAAAGCCGCAGAGCGGGACCCGGCCGATACCCCGGATTTTCACTTTGCCCGGGTGCTAGCGTCATTGACGTACCGCAGCTGTTTTCTTTGGAAACAAGCAGGAGGTATGTGTGTGTGTGTGTGTTTTCTTGGGAAAGTGTGGGGGGACCTGCAAGTTTTGTGGAGTCAGACGCTACTTGCCATCAGAGAAATACAGCTTGACCGTGTGAAGTACCCACGGTGCAAAGTTACTTCCAGGTAGTGCATCAGCAAATCCGCAGAGCGGGACCCGGCCGATACCCCGTATTTTCACTTTGCCCGAGGGCTAGCGTTATTGGCGGACCGCAGCTGTTTTCTCCGGAAACAAGCAGGAGGTCTGAGTGTGTGTGTGTGTGTGTTTTATTGGGAAAGTGTGGGGGGACCAGCAAGTTTTGTGGCGTCAGACGCTACTTGCCATCAGAGAAATACAGCTTGACCGTGTGAAGTACCCTCGGTGCAAAGTTACTTCCAGGTAGTGCATCAGCAAAGCCGCAGAGCGGGACCTAGCGTCATTGAGGGACCGCAGCTGTTTTCTCCGGAAACAAGCAGGAGGCCTGTGCGTGTGTGTGTGTGTGTTTTCTTGGGCAAGAGTGGGGGGACCAGCAAGTTTTGTGGAGTCAGACGCTACTTGCCATCAGAGAAATACAGCTTGGCCGTGTGAAGTACCCTCGGTGCAAAGTTACTTCCAGGTAGTGCATCAGCAAAGCCGCAGAGTGGGACCCGGCCGATACCCCGGATTTTCACTTTGCCCGGGAGCTAACGTCATTGACGGACCGCAGCTGTTTTCTCCGGAAACAAGCAGGAGGCCTGTGCGTGTGTGTGTGTGTTTTCTCGGGAAAGAGTGGGGGGACCTGCAAGTTTTGTGGAGTCAGACGCTACTTGCCATCAGAGAAATACAGCTTGACCGTGTGAAGTACCCACGGCGCAAAGTTACTTCCAGGTAGTGCATCAGCAAAGCCGCAGAGCGGGACCCGGCCGATAACCCGGATTTTCACTTTGCCCTGGGGCTAGCGTCATTGACGGACCGCAGCTGTTTTCTGCGGAAACAAGCAGGAGGTCTGTGCGTGTGTGTGTGTGTGTTTTCTTGGGAAAGTGTGGGGGGACCAGCAAGTTTTGTGGAGTCAGACGCTACTTGCCATCAGAGAAATACAGCTTGACCGTGTGAAGTACCCTCGGTGCAAAGTTACTTCCAGGTAGTGCATCAGCAACGCCGCAGAGCGGGACCCGGCCGATACCCCGGATTTTCACTTTGCCCGGGGGCTGGCGTCATTGACGGCCCGCAGCTGTTTTCTCCGGAAAGAAGCAGGAGGTCTGAGTGCGTGTGAGTGTGTTTTATTGGGAAAGTGTGGGGGGACCAGCAAGTTTTGTGGCGTCAGACGCTACTTGCCATCAGAGAAATACAGCTTGGCCGTGTGAAGTACCCTCGGTGCAAAGTTACTTCCAGGTAGTGCATCAGCAAAGCCGCAGAGCGGGACCCGGCCGATACCCCGGATTTTCACTTTGCCCGGGAGCTAACGTCATTGACGGACCGCAGCTGTTTTCTCCGGAAACAAGCAGGAGGCCTGTGCGTGTGTGTGTGTGTTATCTCGGGAAAGAGTGGGGGGACCTGCAAGTTTTGTGGTGTCAGACGCTACTTGCCATCAGAGAAATACAGCTTGACCGTGTGAAGTACCCACGGCGCAAAGTTACTTCCAGGTAGTGCATCAGCAAAGCCGCAGAGCGGGACCCGGCCCTATACCCCGTATTTTCACTTTGCCCGGGGGCTAGCGTCATTGGCGGACCGCAGCTGTTTTCTCCGGAAACAAGCAGGAGGTCTGAGTTTGTGTGTGTGTGTTTTATTGGGAAAGTGTGGGGGGACCAGCAAGTTTTGTGGCGTCAGATGCTACTTGCCATCAGAGAAATACAGCTTGACCGTGTGAAGTACCCTCGGTGCAAAGTTACTTCCAGGTAGTGCATCAGCAAAGCCGCAGAGCGGGACCTAGCGTCATTGACGGACCGCAGCTGTTTTCTCCGGAAACAAGCAGGAGGCCTGTGCGTGTGTGTGTGTGTTTTCTTGGGAAAGAGTGAGGGGACCTGCAAGTTTTGTGGAGTCAGACGTTACTTGCCATCAGAGAAATACAGCTTGACCGTGTGAAGTACCCTCGGTGCAAAGTTACTTCCAGGTAGTGCATCAGCAAACCCGCAGAGCGGGACCCGGCCGATACCCCGGATTTTCACTTTGCCCTGGGGCTAGCGTCATTGACGGACCGCAGCTGTTTTCTCCGGAAACAAGCAGGAGGTCTGTGTGTGTGTGTGTGTGTGTTTTCTTGGGAAAGTGTGGGGGGACCAGCAAGTTTTGTGGAGTCAGACGCTACTTGCCTTCAGAGAAATACAGCTTGACCGTGTGAAGTACCCTCGGTGCAAAGTTACTTCCAGGTAGTGCATCAGCAATGCCGCAGAGCGGGACCCGGCCGATACCCCGGATTTTCACTTTGCCCGGGGGCTAGCGTCATTGACGGACTGCAGCTGTTCTCTCCGGAAACAAGAAGGAGGTCTGTGCGTGTGTGTGTGTGTGTGTGTTTTCTTGGGAAAGAGTAGGGGGACCAGCAAGTTTTGTGGAGTCAGACGCTACTTGCCATCAGAGAAGTACAGCTTGACCGTGTGAAGTACCCTCGGTGCAAAGTTACTTCCAGGTAGTGCATCAGCAACGCCGCAGAGCGGGACCCGGCCGATACCCCGGATTTTCACTTTGCCCGGGGGCTGGCGTCATTGACGGCCCGCAGCTGTTTTCTCCGGAAACAAGCAGGAGGTCTGAGTGCGTGTGAGTGTGTTTTATTGGGAAAGTGTGGGGGGACCAGCAAGTTTTGTGGCGTCAGACGCTACTTGCCATCAGAGAAATACAGCTTGACCGTGTGAAGTACCCTCGGTGCAAAGTTACTTCCAGGTAGTGCATCAGCAAACCCGCAGAGCGGGACCCGGCCGATAACCCGGATTTTCACTTTGCCCTGGGGCTAGCGTCATTGACGGACCGCAGCTGTTTTTTGCGGAAACAAGCAGGAGGTCTGTGTGTGTGTGTGTGTGTGTTTTCTTGGGAAAGTGTGGGGGGAGCAGCAAGTTTTGTGGCGTCCTACGCTACTTGCCATCAGAGAAATACAGCTTGACCGTGTGAAGTACCATCGGTGCAAAGTTACTTCCAGGTAGTGCATCAGCAAAGCCGCAGTGCGGGACCCGGCCGATACCCCGGATTTTCATTTTGCCCGGGGGCTAACGTCATTGACGGACCGCAGCTGTATTCTCCGGAAACAAGCAGGAGGTCTGTGCGTGTGTGTGTGTGTTTTCTTGGGAAAGTGTGGGGGGACCAGCAAGTTTTGTGGCGTCAGACGCTACTTGCCATCAGAGAAATACAGCTTGACCGTGTGAAGTACCCTCGGTGCAAAGTTACTTCCAGGTAGTGCATCAGCAAAGCCGCAGAGCGGGACCCGGCCGATACCCCGGATTTTCACTTTGCCCGGGGGCTAGCGTCATTGACGGACCGCAGCTGTTCTCTCCGGAAACAAGCAGGAGGTCTGTGCGTGTGTGTGTGTGTGTGTGTGTTTTCTTGGGATAGTGTGGGTGGACCAGCAAGTTTTGTGGCGTCAGACGCTACTTGCCATCAGAGAAATACAGCTTGACCGTGTGAAGTACCCCCGGTGCAAAGTTACTTCCAGGTAGTGCATCAGCAAAGCCGCAGAGCGGGACCCGGCCGATACCCCGGATTTTCACTTTGCCCGCGTGCTAGCGTCATTGACGGACCGCAGCTGTTTTCTTTGGAAACAAGCAGGAGGTCTGTGTGTGTGTGTGTGTTTTCTTGGGAAAGTGTGGGGGGACCTGCAAGTTTTGTGGAGTCAGACGCTACTTGCCATCAGAGAAATACAGCTTGACCGTGTGAAGTACCCTCGGTGCAAAGTTACTTCCAGGTAGTGCATCAGCAAAGCCGCAGAGCGGGACCCGGCCGATACCCCGGATTTTCACTTTGCCCGGGGGCTAGCGTCATTGACGGACCGCAGCTGTTCTCTCCGGAAACAAGCAGGAGGTCTGTGCGTGTGTGTGTGTGTGTGTGTGTTTTCTTGGGATAGTGTGGGTGGACCAGCAAGTTTTGTGGCGTCAGACGCTACTTGCCATCAGAGAAATACAGCTTGACCGTGTGAAGTACCCTCGGTGCAAAGTTACTTCCAGGTAGTGCATCAGCAAAGCCGCAGAGCGGGACCCGGCCGATACTCCGGATTTTCACTTTGCCCGGGGGCTAGCGTCATTGACGGACCGCAGCTGTTCTCTCCGGAAACAAGCAGGAGGTCTGTGCGTGTGTGTGTGTGTGTTTTCTTGGGAAAGAGTGGGGGCACCAGCAAGTTTTGTGGAGTCAGATGCTACTTGCCATCAGAGAAATACAGCTTGACCGTGTGAAGTACCCCCGGTGCAAAGTTACTTCCAGGTAGTGCATCAGCAAAGCCGCAGAGCGGGACCCGGCCGATACCCCGGATTTTCACTTTGCCCGGGGGCTAGCGTCATTGACGGACCGCAGCTGTTTTCTCCGGAAACAAGCAGGAGGTCTGTGCGTGTGTGTGTGTGTGTGTTTTCTTGGGAAAGATTGGGGGGACCAGCAAGTTTTGTGGAGTCAGACACTACTTGCCATCAGAGAAGTACAGCTTGACCGTGTGAAGTACCCTCGGTGCAAAGTTACTTCCAGGTAGTGCATCAGCAAAGCCGCAGAGCGGGACCCGGCCGATACCCCGGATTTTCACTTTGCCCGGGGGCTAGCGTCATTGACGGACCGCAGCTGTTCTCTCCGGAAACAAGCAGGAGGTCTGTGCGTGTGTGTGTGTGTGTGTGTTTTCTTGGGATAGTGTGGGTGGACCAGCAAGTTTTGTGGCGTCAGACGCTACTTGCCATCAGAGAAATACAGCTTGACCGTGTGAAGTACCCTTGGTGCAAAGTTACTTCCAGGTAGTGCATCAGCAAAGCCGCAGAGCGGGACCCGGCCGATACCCCGGATTTTCACTTTGCCCGCGTGCTAGCGTCATTGACGGACCGCAGCTGTTTTCTTTGGAAACAAGCAGGAGGTCTGTGTGTGTGTGTGTGTTTTCTTGGGAAAGTGTGGGGGGACCTGCAAGTTTTGTGGAGTCAGACGCTACTTGCCATCAGAGAAATACAGCTTGACCGTGTGAAGTACCCTCGGTGCAAAGTTACTTCCAGGTAGTGCATCAGCAAAGCCGCAGAGCGGGACCCGGCCGATACCCCGGATTTTCACTTTGCCCGGGGGCTAACGTCATTGACGGACTGAAGCTGTATTCTCCGGAAACAAGCAGGAGGTCTGTGCGTGTGTGTGTGTGTGTGTTTTCCTGGGAAATTGTGGGGGGACCAGCAAGTTTTGTGGCGTCAGACGCTACTTGCCATCAGAGAAATACAGCTGGACCGTGTGAAGTACCCTCGGTGCAAAGTTACTTCCAGGTAGTGCATCAGCAAAGCCGCAGAGCGGGACCCGGCCGATACCCCGGATTTTCACTTTGCCCGGGGGCTAGCGTCATTGACGGACTGCAGCTGTTCTCTCCGGAAACAAGAAGGAGGTCTGTGCGTGTGTGTGTGTGTGTGTTTTCTTGGGAAAGAGTAGGGGGACCAGCAAGTTTTGTGGCGTCAGACGCTACTTGCCATCAGAGAAATACAGCTTGACCGTGTGAAGTACCCCCGGTGCAAAGTTACTTCCAGGTAGTGCATCAGCAAAGCCGCAGAGCGGGACCCGGCCGATACCCCGGATTTTCACTTTGCCCGCGTGCTAGCGTCATTGACGGACCGCAGCTGTTTTCTTTGGAAACAAGCAGGAGGTCTGTGTGTGTGTGTGTGTTTTCTTGGGAAAGTGTGGGGGGACCTGCAAGTTTTGTGGAGTCAGACGCTACTTGCCATCAGAGAAATACAGCTTGACCGTGTGAAGTACCCTCGGTGCAAAGTTACTTCCAGGTAGTGCATCAGCAAAGCCGCAGAGCGGGACCCGGCCGATACCCCGGATTTTCACTTTGCCCGGGGGCTAGCGTCATTGACGGACCGCAGCTGTTCTCTCCGGAAACAAGCAGGAGGTCTGTGCGTGTGTGTGTGTGTGTGTGTGTTTTCTTGGGATAGTGTGGGTGGACCAGCAAGTTTTGTGGCGTCAGACGCTACTTGCCATCAGAGAAATACAGCTTGACCGTGTGAAGTACCCTCGGTGCAAAGTTACTTCCAGGTAGTGCATCAGCAAAGCCGCAGAGCGGGACCCGGCCGATACTCCGGATTTTCACTTTGCCCGGGGGCTAGCGTCATTGACGGACCGCAGCTGTTCTCTCCGGAAACAAGCAGGAGGTCTGTGCGTGTGTGTGTGTGTGTTTTCTTGGGAAAGAGTGGGGGCACCAGCAAGTTTTGTGGAGTCAGATGCTACTTGCCATCAGAGAAATACAGCTTGACCGTGTGAAGTACCCCCGGTGCAAAGTTACTTCCAGGTAGTGCATCAGCAAAGCCGCAGAGCGGGACCCGGCCGATACCCCGGATTTTCACTTTGCCCGGGGGCTAGCGTCATTGACGGACCGCAGCTGTTTTCTCCGGAAACAAGCAGGAGGTCTGTGCGTGTGTGTGTGTGTGTGTTTTCTTGGGAAAGATTGGGGGGACCAGCAAGTTTTGTGGAGTCAGACACTACTTGCCATCAGAGAAGTACAGCTTGACCGTGTGAAGTACCCTCGGTGCAAAGTTACTTCCAGGTAGTGCATCAGCAAAGCCGCAGAGCGGGACCCGGCCGATACCCCGGATTTTCACTTTGCCCGGGGGCTAGCGTCATTGACGGACCGCAGCTGTTCTCTCCGGAAACAAGCAGGAGGTCTGTGCGTGTGTGTGTGTGTGTGTGTTTTCTTGGGATAGTGTGGGTGGACCAGCAAGTTTTGTGGCGTCAGACGCTACTTGCCATCAGAGAAATACAGCTTGACCGTGTGAAGTACCCTTGGTGCAAAGTTACTTCCAGGTAGTGCATCAGCAAAGCCGCAGAGCGGGACCCGGCCGATACCCCGGATTTTCACTTTGCCCGCGTGCTAGCGTCATTGACGGACCGCAGCTGTTTTCTTTGGAAACAAGCAGGAGGTCTGTGTGTGTGTGTGTGTTTTCTTGGGAAAGTGTGGGGGGACCTGCAAGTTTTGTGGAGTCAGACGCTACTTGCCATCAGAGAAATACAGCTTGACCGTGTGAAGTACCCTCGGTGCAAAGTTACTTCCAGGTAGTGCATCAGCAAAGCCGCAGAGCGGGACCCGGCCGATACCCCGGATTTTCACTTTGCCCGGGGGCTAACGTCATTGACGGACTGAAGCTGTATTCTCCGGAAACAAGCAGGAGGTCTGTGCGTGTGTGTGTGTGTGTGTTTTCCTGGGAAATTGTGGGGGGACCAGCAAGTTTTGTGGCGTCAGACGCTACTTGCCATCAGAGAAATACAGCTGGACCGTGTGAAGTACCCTCGGTGCAAAGTTACTTCCAGGTAGTGCATCAGCAAAGCCGCAGAGCGGGACCCGGCCGATACCCCGGATTTTCACTTTGCCCGGGGGCTAGCGTCATTGACGGACTGCAGCTGTTCTCTCCGGAAACAAGAAGGAGGTCTGTGCGTGTGTGTGTGTGTGTGTTTTCTTGGGAAAGAGTAGGGGGACCAGCAAGTTTTGTGGAGTCAGACGCTACTTGCCATCAGAGAAATACAGCTTGACCGTGTGAAGTACCCTCGGTGCAAAGTTACTTCCAGGTAGTGCATCAGCAACGCCGCAGAGCGGGACCCGGCCGATACCCCGGATTTTCACTTTGCCCGGGGGCTGGCGTAATTGACGGCCCGCAGCTGTTTTCTCCGGAAACAAGCAGGAGGTCTGAGTGCGTGTGAGTGTGTTTTATTGGGAAAGTGTGGGGGGACCAGCAAGTTTTGTGGCGTCAGACGCTACTTGCCATCAGAGAAATACAGCTTGACCGTGTGAAGTACCCTCGGTGCAAAGTTACTTCCAGGTAGTGCATCAGCAAACCCGCAGAGCGGGACCCGGCCGATACCCCGGATTTTCACTTTGCCCGGGGGCTGGCGTAATTGACGGCCCGCAGCTGTTTTCTCCGGAAACAAGCAGGAGGTCTGAGTGCGTGTGAGTGTGTTTTATTGGGAAAGTGTGGGGGGACCAGCAAGTTTTGTGGCGTCAGACTCTACTTGCCATCAGAGAAATACAGCTTGACCGTGTGAAGTACCCTCGGTGCAAAGTTACTTCCAGGTAGTGCATCAGCAAACCCGCAGAGCGGGACCCGGCCGATACCCCGGATTTTCACTTTGCCCGGGGGCTAGCGTCATTGACGGACTGCAGCTGTTCTCTCCGGAAACAAGAAGGAGGTCTGTGTGTGTGCGTTGGCATTTATGGTTGTGAGAGATGATAGATTGTGTGGGTAGGGAATGAAGTTATCTAACTGGGAGAAAGGGTAGGATAAGCTTTGTGGAGAGAGCAAATATGCATTGTGTATTTGGATAGAGAAAGAGAAAGAGAGAGAGAGAGAGAGAGAGAGAGAGAGAGAGAGATAGAGAGAGAGAGAGAGAGAGAGAGAGAGAGAGAGAGAGAGAGAGAGAGAGAGAGAGAGAGAGAGAGAGAGAGAGAGAGAGAGAGAGAGAGAGACGGACCGCAGCTGTTTTCTCCGGAAACAAGCAGGAGGCCTCCGCGTGTGTGTGTGTGTGTGTGTGTTTTTTTGGGAAAGAGTGGGGGGACCTGCAAGTTATGTGGAGTCAGACGCTACTTGCCATCAGAGAAATACAGCTTGACCGTGTGAAGTACCCTCGGTGCAAAGTTACTTCCAGGTAGTGCATCAGCAAAGCCGCAGTGCGGGACCCGGCCGATACCCCGGATTTTCACTTTGCCCGGGGGCTAACGTCATTGACGGACTGCAGTTGTTCTCTCCGGAAACAAGCAGGAGGTCTGTGCGTGTGTGTGTGTGTGTGTTTTCTTGGGAAAGATTGGGGGGACCAGCAAGTTTTGTGGAGTCAGACACTACTTGCCATCAGAGAAGTACAGCTTGACCGTGTGAAGTACCCTCGGTGCTAAGTTACTTCCACGTAGTGCATCAGCAAAGCCGCAGTGCGGGACCCGGCCGATACCCCGGATTTTCACTTTGCCCGGGGGCTAACGTCATTGACGGACTGCAGCTGTTCTCTCCGGAAACAAGAAGGAGGTCTGTGCGTGTGTGTGTGTGTGTGTGTGTGTTTTCCTGGGAAAGTGTGGGGGGACCAGCAAGTTTTGTGGCGTCAGACGCTACTTGCCATCAGAGAAATACAGCTTGACCGTGTGAAGTACCCTCGGTGCAAAGTTACTTCCAGGTAGTGCATCAGCAACGCCGCAGAGCGGGACCCGGCCGATACCCCGGATTTTCACTTTGCCCGGGGGCTAGCGTCATTGACGGACTGCAGCTGTTTTCTCCGGAAACAAGCAGGAGGTCTGAGTGCGTGTGAGTGTGTTTTATTGGGAAAGTGTGGGGGGACCAGCAAGTTTTTTGGCGTCAGACGCTACTTGCCATCAGAGAAATACAGCTTGACCGTGTGAAGTACCCTCGGTGCAAAGTTACTTCCAGGTAGTGCATCAGCAAACCCGCAGAGCGGGACCCGGCCGATACCCCGGATTTTCACTTTGCCCTGGGGCTAGCGTCATTGACGGACCGCAGCTGTTCTCTCCGGAAACAAGCAGGAGGTCTGTGCGTGTGTGTGTGTGTGTTTTCTTGGGAAAGAGTGGGGGCACCAGCAAGTTTTGTGGAGTCAGATGCTACTTGCCATCAGAGAAATACAGCTTGACCGTGTGAAGTACCCCCGGTGCAAAGTTACTTCCAGGTAGTGCATCAGCAAAGCCGCAGAGCGGGACCCGGCCGATACCCCGGATTTTCACTTTGCCTGGGGGCTAGCGTCATTGACGGACCGCAGCTGTTTTCTCCGGAAACAAGCAGGAGGCCTGTGCGTGTGTGTGTGTGTGTGTTTTCTTGGGAAAGCGTGGGGGGGCTTGCAAGTTTTGTGGAGTCAGACGCTACTTGCCATCAGAGAAATACAGCTTGACCGTGTGAAGTACCCTTGGTGCAAAGTTACTTCCAGGTAGTGCATCAGCAAAGCCGCAGAGCGGGACCCGGCCGATACCCCGGATTTTCACTTTGCCCGGGAGCTAGCGTCATTGACGGACCGCAGCTGTTTTCTCCGGAAACAAGCAGGAGGCCTGTGCGTGTGTGTGTGTGAGTGTGTTTTTTTGGGAACGAGTGGGGGGACCTGCAAGTTATGTGGAGTCAGACGCTACTTGCCATCAGAGAAATACAGCTTGACCGTGTGAAGTACCCTCGGTGCAAAGTTACTTCCAGGTAGTGCATCAGCAAAGCCGCAGAGCGGGACCCGGCCGATACCCCGAATTTTCACTTTGCCCGGGGGCTAACGTCATTGACGGACCGCAGCTGTTTTCTCCGGAAACAAGCAGGAGGCCTGTGTGTGTGCGTTGGCATTTATGGTTGTGAGAGATGATAGATTGTGTGGGTAGGGAATGAAGTTATCTAACTGGGAGAAAGGGTAGGATAAGCTTTGTGGAGAGAGCAAATATGCATTGTGTATTTGGATAGAGAAAGAGAAAGAGAGAGAGAGAGAGAGAGATAGAGAGAGAAAGAGAGAGAGAGAGAGAGAGTGAGAGACGGACCCTAGCTGTTTTCTCCGGAAACAAGCAGGAGGCCTCTGCGTGTGTGTGTGTGTGTGTGTTTTTTTGGGAAAGAGTGGGGGGACCTGCAAGTTATGTGGAGTCAGACGCTACTTTCCATCAGAGAAATACAGCTTGCCCGTGTGAAGTACCCTCGGTGCAAAGTTACGTCCAGGTGGTGCATCAGCAAAGCCGCAGAGCGGGACCCGGCCGATACCCCGGATTTTCACTTTGCCCGGGGGCTAGCGTCATTGACGGACTGCAGCTGTTTTCTCCGGAAACAAGCAGGAGGTCTGAGTGCGTGTGTGTGTGTTTTATTCGGAAAGTGTGGGGGGACCAGCAAGTTTTGTGGCGTCAGACGCTACTTGCCATCAGAGAAATACAGCTGGACCGTGTGAAGTACCCTCGGTGCAAAGTTACTTCCAGGTAGTGCATCAGCAAAGCCGCAGAGCGGGACCCGGCCGATACCCCGGATTTTCACTTTGCCCGGGGGCTAGCGTCATTGACGGACTGCAGCTGTTCTCTCCGGAAACAAGAAGGAGGTCTGTGCGTGTGTGTGTGTGTGTGTTTTCTTGGGAAAGAGTAGGGGGACCAGCAAGTTTTGTGGAGTCAGACGCTACTTGCCATCAGAGAAATACAGCTTGACCGTGTGAAGTACCCTCGGTGCAAAGTTACTTCCAGGTAGTGCATCAGCAACGCCGCAGAGCGGGACCCGGCCGATACCCCGGATTTTCACTTTGCCCGGGGGCTGGCGTAATTGACGGCCCGCAGCTGTTTTCTCCGGAAACAAGCAGGAGGTCTGAGTGCGTGTGAGTGTGTTTTATTGGGAAAGTGTGGGGGGACCAGCAAGTTTTGTGGCGTCAGACGCTACTTGCCATCAGAGAAATACAGCTTGACCGTGTGAAGTACCCTCGGTGCAAAGTTACTTCCAGGTAGTGCATCAGCAAACCCGCAGAGCGGGACCCGGCCGATACCCCGGATTTTCACTTTGCCCGGGGGCTAGCGTCATTGACGGACTGCAGCTGTTCTCTCCGGAAACAAGAAGGAGGTCTGTGCGTGTGTGTGTGTGTGTGTTTTCCTGGGAAAGTGTGGGGGGACCAGCAAGTTTTGTGGCGTCAGACGCTACTTGCCATCAGAGAAATACAGCTTGACCGTGTGAAGTACCCTCGGTGCAAAGTTACTTCCAGGTAGTGCATCAGCAACGCCGCAGAGCGGGACCCGGCCGATACCCGGATTTTCACTTTGCCTGGGGGCTAGCGTCATTGACGGACCGCAGCTGTTTTCTCCGGAAACAAGCAGGAGGCCTGTGCGTGTGTGTGTGTGTGTGTGTTTTCTTGGGAAAGAGTGGGGGGGCTTGCAAGTTTTGTGGAGTCAGACGCTACTTGCCATCAGAGAAATACAGCTTGACCGTGTGAAGTACCCTTGGTGCAAAGTTACTTCCAGGTAGTGCATCAGCAAAGCCGCAGAGCGGGACCCGGCCGATACCCCGGATTTTCACTTTGACCGCGGGCTCGCGTCATTGACGGACCGCA